>CAUJRU010001364.1:136200-161517 GCA_963277665.1 Viscum album
GGCATGTTATAGTAAGTGTATTAACCATATAGTGTATGAAAACAAAAAGTCACTGTAAAAGGTAAATTATTTAACTTATAGAGTTAAATCTAATTGATAAGGTTAAAATAATAACCTAAACTTGTATAAATCCTATTGGTTGATAGGATTTAGACCCATCCCCACTTTACCTTCGAAATAAGACCCTTTGGAACCATTATAAACCGATTTTGACTTTAATATAAAATAATATTTTGAGATATTCCTAAGGTGCCCCTCTCCTCCCTTATAAATGGGCACCTCCTCCCCCTCCTCCTCACACCAATTTGAGCACTAAATCTCGTCCAAAACCTTCCAAAATCCCTTCTCCACTTCCCTAGAATAATCCTAGAGGTCCTGGTCTTTTTCAAAGACCAATCTTAGTTCCCCGTGTGGAGGATTCAAAGAGGCGTTTCAAAGAAGAGGTAATATCCATTACCGATCTTTTCAATTTCTTTCTTCTTCGACATCTTCTTATTTAGTTGTTTAATGATAAAGTAATAACATAATTATTAATTAAATAATGATATGTTATTATAAATATGAAACAACCATAATTCACCTTCTATCCATCCTACGGAAAAATGAAATCACCGTGTGTGCGTACGTACGGAATACCGTCTCCACGCCGTGGTGTAATCTATTTTCCACCATCAGCTTACAAGGATGGGTATAATGGTGTAATGAGTAACTATATATGATTATTATAAATTGATATTGATACTGAAATAGTATTCATATACTCCAATACAATTCCACGATCATAGGATCAATATCATCACTCGTGCGTACGTACGGAATACCGTCTCCACGATGTGATGCGACTCGTTCTACATGATCATAATTACATAGTAATTATATAAATGAATTGAATGAATAAATATGATATATGTTACACTAATACCATTCTGGATATAAGGTATCTATAACCTTAAAAGTAGAATAAGAATTTATTCGGCAAAACACGCATAAGAACAAAAGGCAATAAAGACCCGAGTAACAAGTAACAATGAAATATTACTAATAAGAAGCTAAGAATATGACCATATATGATATCATATCAATATGTATGATTCTGGAATAAGTCAATAACATTATTTAAACCATTATACAGGAGCTTCGGACATGTACAAAGAAAATCGGACCTAAGGTAAGGGAAATATCATAATCTCATTTTTATCCGAGATTGTTTATACTTTAGTATTTACTGTGGTGTATTTTATCATCCACATCCATGTTTCTTGAATATGTAATATTATTTAAATCCACCTACAAATGTTTAAATCCAATTTTACCCTTCGGTGAGTTTTTAGTAATGAATATGAAAGGAATCCTTTGTCGTTTTTCGTACGAGGTACTTTTTGACTTTTCCGACAAAAGTACGAAGAATGTTTTTTTAACTTATACAGCAAGAATGGATTTTTAAAACATTATTTCCAAGAATATTCCTTTATAAGTTTTCAAGTTTATTTTTAATCAACTTCTTTTAGTTTATAATTGTATGACATGTTAAGAAAAGAAAAGTGTTTTTGAAGAAGAAAGGATATTTTCCTCAAGAATGGAGTTCAAATGTTTTATCAAAATTATTTTCCATATAAGATAATATAGAGTTCTGTTTTTATCCCTATTATTACAATGATTTGATTATGTTTTGAGGGAATTATTATTCTGATGTCATTTACCTTAAATGATTTGTTTTATGATGTCATGATGTTTCAAGATTCCCATTTTTGTTACATGTGTTATGCGATGATGTATGATTTATGATTATGTGGAACACATAAGAAAGGATTCATTATAAGATGGGTGGGACCTATATCTCCCTCCAATGCATTGGGTAAAGATTTATATCTCATGAGATAGACATGGCTGGAACAGAAAGTTATTTCGGTTCAGTGATACATGACTGAAACGAGGAGTGAACTCGGTTCAGAAATGGACTTTGTCCGCTATGATAGTCTTGGCAATGAGTCATGACTAACAAGAAATGATTTTCCATGATTATGTGTGCATGACACAAAGTTTAAAGTTTTATGTCATGATTATGGGGATCTCATTTCCACTTCTATGATTTATTCCATGTAACGATATTATGATCTCTTTTGCAGGTTATGATTTTCAAAAAGATATGATATGATTTTTATTTCCTTTATTTGCCCTTGCTGAGCATTTGAGCTCACCCTTTTTTGTATGTTTTCTTTTCCCCAGGTTAGGAAGATGGATATTAAGTAGAATATTCTAAAAGGTACCCTAGATATGATGAAATAAATGGGAGACACTGTAGAAGATTTATGAACCAGTTGTTTATGTTTCCCAGTTTCTAAATACACTATACCTATACGGTCCTTTGTGGTTTTGTCGTATGTTGTAAAAAGTATTAAGAAAGTATGTAAAGTATGGGTCGTTATACCAACCCTCCGGAAAGCCCCCCACCCCTCTAGACATCACCCCCACCCCTCATGGACACCACCCCCACCCCTACCCCTTGAACACCCCCCTGGACACACCCCAACCCTCTAGACAGCCCCCCATCCCACCGAACAACCCCGAAAACCCTCTGGACAGGCCCCCACCCACGTGGACAACCACTAACACCCACTCACTCCCTTGGACACCCCCCTGACACCACCCATTTCCACATCTTTGATATAACATATTTTTTTCAAAAAGGTTTCATGAAATATGATGAAGTGTCCAATCGTATTTTTTATGAAATTTTTCTTACTAGAAAGGGTCTTAGTATTGGATAGAATAGTAAATAAAGTGGCATAAAACAGCAATATAATCCTTAATAATGCATATAATCCAGCTTAAATATTTGAATAAATATGTTTGTAAGCAACCATTAAATCCAAAAGGTGTATGAGAGAACAATTAGAGAAAAACTTGGAAATGAGAGATCATAGTCATTATGGGTGGATGGTGTCAAAGGAAACACAAAATCAAATGAACCAAGACCACTTTATGAAGTAATCCATGAAAAAGAAAAACCTACATCAAATAAACTCATTATGTCCACACATTATGTCCACACATTAACATGTGTGAAAAAATATTATTCCCATACCATTTTGAACAAACTCATTATATCCACACATTACTAACATATGAGATATAAAAAAAATCAATGAAGTGGATGATGATGTATGAACCCACCCATCAATATCCATACGTATGTGTGAGCTATGAAATCAAAAATCATTATATCACAAAGAATACATGGAAAAAATGGGATTAATATTCATTTAAAATGGAATCATATAAATAAAAAATTTTAATTCAATCAATAAACATGATAATCCCATGTAATATAAATGTGTTCCAAATGATACTAAATAAATTTCTTGGTAGATACCATTCAATGATTATTTGGTATTGAAACCATATAAATAATGAGTATATAGTTTAGTCAATAATTTTCTCAATAATTTTATCTATGATAACTTGTTGAACACCCATCAATCAAAGGAATAGAAAACATGGTATTCCTAGTGGATTGTTAGGAAATAAAAATCCAACGATATTCTAAAAGATGTAGTAGGGTTAGAAATGGAAGAATCTAACCCAGTTTAAACAAAAAAAATCGCAAAACATAATTATATACTATCCGTGAAAAAAACGAACGAAATAAATTCATGGAAGGCATACTTGAGTGTTGCGAGTTGAGATGATAGATCCGAGAGGAGTAAAGAAGATAAACTATGAAGCCAAAATGAGTTTAACGCAGGTCGATCGACGAGCCGATTAGGGTTTACCGCTAGAGAGAGACGAGCATGCAGACTGTCAATCGAAAAATCATAAATGATAGTCCATGGGGCTTTAATTTTTTAAATGTTTTATAACGTCGGTTATATAATAACTGACGTTATAAACTATTTTTTAAATTTATAACTTCAGTTATTTTAAAACCGACGTAAAAAACCAAAGAGTTGGGGTTTTTTACGTCGGTTATTTTATAACCGACGTAAAAAACGAGTTATCTATGGGGTTTTTACGTCGGTTATTTTATAATTGACGTAATAAACCAAAGATCTGGGGTTTTTTTACGTCGGTTATCAAATAACCGACGTAAAAATTGAGATGTCTACACATTTTTTACATCGGTTATGAAAGAACCAACGTAAAAAACCCCCACCTCTTTGGTTTTTTACGTCAGTTATACAATAAATGACGTAAAAACCCGTAGATAACTTGTTTTTTACGTCGGTTATAAAATAACCGACGTAAAAAACCACCAGTGCATTGGTTTTTTAAGTCGGTTTTAAAATAACCGACGTAAAAAACCCCACACTTTGAGTTTTAACGTTGGTTAATTTATAACCGACGTAAAAACCAAACACGCGCGATTTGTAACATCGGTTATTAAAATAATCGACGTTAAAAATATACTCACTGCATTTGTTAGGTCAGTTGTGAAATAACTGACGTAAAAAAATACATTTAACATATTATCACATCGGTTATATATAACCGACGTAAAAAATGGTGACGTAAATAACATTTTCTGCAGTAGTGTGTTATGCTCATGACTGTGGGTGTGTTTTAAAAATTCATTCTGGTGTGGTGTGAAAATCCATCGGGTGAGTATGTTAAAAATGAATTCCAGTGATGTGAAAAATTTATTTGGATGGTAAAATGCATTCTGGTGATGAAAGGCCTTCAGGTGAATCTTCTTGTGGTGTGTTTTTTACAAATGCTTCCGCTACAATGTCAGGTTCAATGCCAACATTGGTATTAAAGGGATTGGATTAAATTTTTTTGGAGAACACAGTTTCATGCATATGGTGGAGTAGTTTATCAAGGACTCGAAGGGCGTTACCGGAAGATAGCGATATTACCAAACATGTTTTCGGGATATCAAAAGTTAGATTGACTAATAGAGTCATGAGGCATGTTCCATTGTTCGTAAAAGTTAGTGTTTGGGGGAATAATATTGATGTTACAAAGGATAAGTGGTCTATAATGCTTCCTGATGAATGTTACCAGAATATAGTGGTAGTATCAATAGTGTTTCCGGAATATCGAATGTATTCTTAGACATAGGTCTCATGCGACGTGTTCCATTCCTTGGGAGACATTTGGATCGTGGTGGATACAATGGTCACACTGACCCAGATGGTGGATTTGAAAGCGGGGTATTTAAATTTTATGTCATGGTGGAGATTATTGGGATTTTTTTTAATGTTTGAATATCGAGGAGATAAGAAATTATTAATGGAGTTATTTACCTCATCTTTAATGAAGGATATTTTCCAAAAAATAATAAAAATTTAATTATCAATATAAATGGATTATAAATGTGTTTTTGAATGCATTAAATAGAGTTTTTATTGGGTGTTTATATAAGAGGAGGAGGTATCATGTTTTTGAAGGTGGGCTGACAATGATGTAGCTGCCATAAGAGAATGAGGAATAGGTTTTCACCATTGCGGTTACCTAAGTGTCGATGATAGAAAAAAATGAGATGATGAAGATAGATAATGAATAGGTGACAACGATGTCAATGATTTAGTGTTAATGATGGTGAATGAAATCATGTGTGTAGAGATGATGATTTTTCCATGTATCGAAATTCTTCTTGGTTGCGAAGATCAAGTAGCATGTCCCGGTTGTGATGATTTGTGGTACATCAAAATGGTATGTTCATGGTTGTGGGTGCGATGTAAATATTCTTTCAAGTGTGGTGTAAAAATCCTTTGTGCGATTATTTTAAAACTTCCTTCATTTGATGTGTAAAATCCCCACGGATGATAAAATTCCTTCGAGTGATGAAAGGCCTTTGGGTAAATATTTTTATGTTGTGTTTTTTGCGACTGCTTCATGTACGACATCTGAATCTTCCCCAATTGATGGAATTGACAAATGCATCCTTAACTTTTCCATTAATGACATGTCACTCATGGCACATCCAACTTTTCCACGAATTGTTATTGTAATGGTTTATGAAATAAATATATGTATGTGAATCATAACATGAACTAATAATAAACATTATGGCTAAGAACCATTACACATTCCCAAATATAGGAATATATAATGATTTAAAAAAAATACAGAATTCATACTTGAATGTTTATTCTCATAATCCCCCATCTTGGATATTACTAAGTGCGAACTTCATGAGATAGTGCAACATCTGCTTACGAGTACTCACACCTGATAGTCTATGTACTATGTATCCCATCATAGTATGTTATCCAGCTGTAGAACATTATCAAAGATTATCATCATAAAAATTCAACATTCTCAATATAATTGGGAACTACTATGACCTTATCAACCATGACAATAGACTATGGGATTCACAATCTGAACAAACCTAATTATAGAATACAGGAGTCAGAACTTAAGGAAGAGAGAATATATTATTTTTTATGAAAAACATAAATTAAAAAAAGAGTATATGCGAATGATATGATGAAGTGCTATAAACCCAAGAAATAGGAATGAAATAGGTAGAATAAGAATAGAACACTAGTACTAGTTCTTGAGTTGAGGATTATATCATCATTCAATGGTAGTATAAGATGATGTAGATATAATTCAACACCTGTGAGTTCATCTAGATGATGAAATATGGATCACATAAAAATCTATATACTATACGATAATTGAGAAGTTCACAACATTATTCTTGAGTAAAAACAAAGTGTCGAAGATATTATCCACGTTTCATGTCCACTGAATGCATCTCGAGTTCATTAAATAGATTCTATAAAAGAAAACTAACAAAACCAATCTTCAACCTGCTAAATAAATTACAAAACTATTTTTGTTAGATAAATTTATCATCCATAACAATTGTCAAAATAATTATTTGAATTCAAAACATAAATTTCAATTCAAACAAATTATAATTAACTGTTAAATAATTTAAGTAATCACAATAATAATAGGTCAAACCTAATTTAAAATTTCCCATTCAAAATGAGTCAAATAATTCCATAATTATCACAACCAGATTGAAATGCAATTAACAAATAAAAATAAAATCTATAAAAAAACATAAAATATAAAGGCACATCTTTCATGAATTTAATATATTAATTTTTATTAAATATTTAAAAATAGTAATTAATATTTATGGATGAATTAAAATAATGAATATAAAAAATATAAAATATTTTTAAAAAATGATGTATCTTTTTGCGGATAGAGAAGAATTATGTAAATCATATTTTATAATTGATTAAAATACTTTTATATTACTTTTAATGTGATTTATAAAATATATATTATTTTTAGAAAATAATAAAAAACGTAAATCAATTAAAATATTTATGTAGTGAATCAAACTATCAAAAATGATGAAAACCCATGAAAGAATTTTTTAGAGAATCTAGTAGAGAAAAAATTAGACATTTAGTTGCATAAGTTTTATAACTAATGGTAGGATAGAATAAAATGAGGTGGTAGCAAGAAAATTTTACCATTGCATGAAAAACTGAGGAACTACCACCAGCTTAAGTACCTACTACCATTGTGTGGGAATGTAGAGCTACCACAACCGTCAAGAAGCACATACAATGCTAAAAATGTATATATGTACATATACACATTTACACACATAGGCAGAAAATACACACATTTTTGTACACACATAAAAATACATATATACAATTATACATAAATATAATTTAAACTATTTAATATCAATATAAATATATATATAAATATATAAATTCAATTATATATTATATAATTGTATAAATAAAATATTATTATATTATATTTATTTTAATTATATACACATTTTTCAAGCAATGTATACAAATAAACTATTAAACAATTTAGATAATATAAATTTGATAATTTTATAGATATAAAATTGTGAAAATAAAATTCATTTTTTATTATAAGTTATATAAATCGTATTTATATATTCCTTCAATATATATATACATATTTTAATATAAATATTATTGGAATATATATATATATTCATAATTATAATCAAAAATAAATTTATTTATATATATTTGTATATAATTATAAATATGTTTATATATATATAATAATATATAAGTGTATAAGTATATATAATTATAAATATAATAAATATATATTATTTAAATAAATTTATTATAGTTTTATATTTATTTAAATATATATATAATTTAAATTATAAATAAATAAATTAACAAATATTTGTATATAAATATAAATATATAAATATAATTATATATATTTATAAAATTATATATATTTATATAATTATATATTTATTTATTAATATATATATATAATTAAAAATATAGTAAAAATATTTATTATTTAAAAATATTTATTTTAATTTAATAATTATTTAAATATATAATTATTTATTTTAAAATATTAATTATAATTTTATAATTATTCAAATACATATTTCTTTATTTATAATTTTATAAATATTTTTTTAAATCATTTATATATATATATATATATCTCTCAATTAATAAAAAATTATTAATATATCATATTTATATTAATTATATACATGAATTTAAGAATTTATGTATATAAATAAAAAATATTTATTGAAAATAAATATTATAATTATATATATACAAATAATACTTTTTATTAGAAGTATTTATCAGTTCTAAAAATAGTGTAGTTATTTATCTACAAGTATCAATGCTAAAAAAAGCGTTGATAAAGGGTACATTATTATGATCACTTTAAGCTAGTGCTGAAAAAGGTAACCCTTTTCTCAAGGCTTTATGTTTAGCACTGATAAATGTTGGCACTTCATAATCTGCAATATGTGGTTGTCACCTTTATGTTTTTTTATCATTTAGTATCAAGAGCATGGTTTAATTCTTTTAGGTCTAACAACTACTCTCCTTTTACATTAAGTTATTCTTCAATGTCATTCATTTTTTTGAACTTTCACCATCTTCATCATCAAACTCCACCCTCATAACTTACACAACCCATCTCATGGATTGAATTTTAAGATCCAATTCTTGTTAAGCCTGCAATTTTTTGGGAGATCAATAATTTGTATCTTTAGTTCATTCACCCCTACTATAATTCCCTACAAAAAAGACATAATGAGATTCTTATAGAAGAATAAAATCATCAAAAGTTGATATAGAAAAATTAACCACCAAACTCATTAATTTTTTATAGTTAATTTCCTTTCATTTTAATTTTCTTTTCATTGTTCCAATGTTTCCCTCATATAATATATAAAAAAGGGATACAAAAAAATAAATAGTTGCTAAAAAAATTTACATCACTCTTATTGATCCTATTTCTACATGGGTGGACTGTTAAATTATATCTCACATTGAATTAAATTTTCTAAAATATTATTATACCACATGGGAATGAGAAAAAGGAAGTGTGAGATGTGTGAATCATATTTTAAAATAGAAATGATTTATAATGAACATGAGTGAAAACTATTTTAGGCAAATGATGAAACCCAAACATCATGTTTGTTAATTTTTTAAAATCTTATATTAAAAAGGATGTGTGGTTTTCCCCATTAAGTAGAGCCTATATTTTATCATATAATTACATTTGAATAATTTGAAGAATAGAATAGAGGGTGTGTGGTTTTCCCCCTCTTGAAGCTTCTCTATATCCATCTCTCTCTGATTCAAGGATTCCCTTCTATTCTTGGTCACATTAATAAATTGATTTTTCTGACCTTCAAAATGTTTGATGGACATTTCATGCTCAAAATGGATTTTTTCAAACTGGACCCCAACATTGATGAATGTGGTTTCATATTTCATACCCTCCACTGCCTGGAATTCAGTGATAATGATCTCATACCTTCTCTTACCTTGATGATTCCCTTCGAAAACCTTTTTAAATGTCCTATCATTCCTAAACCCATCCTATCAACTAATTCTGCTAAAATCAACTATTGAGGGACCAAAATCCCCTGCACTAGTACCCATTTTGTGAGGTTTTAGGAAACTGCGGGACAACTAGAGCTCTTCTAGTTCCCCCATGACCTCCCCAATGCTTGGCCTAGATTTTGGATCTAGGTAAAAACAATCTAGTGCATGGTTTTCCACCTTAAATGTGCTATCACTTGAGTACTCACGCTGCAGTCAGCTATCTAGAATATAAAACATCCTCTACTGGTGGCTCAGGTGTGCTATCTCCCACTCTACTAGGCCTTATTTCCTTGTAGTCTGGTTCTTGTCCACCACCCGCTGCTCAGACATCGTTTCCGTTAACACCACCTTGAAGCTTTTCACATCATTCTAAATCATCAGTAAGATTTCATGAAGAAACCCAGTGGGAAAGTAGAAGAAATATATGACGAGTCATGTGAAGGAGATTTTTTTTAAAATATGTCCATATATTCAAGATATGTTTTGATTCACTTCCATGGGCTATTGTTGGATATTAGGAGCTCTTCTAGTTCCCCCATGACATCCCCTATGCTCAAACTAAACATAGGTTCTAAGGATGTTTTTTTAATATGTTTTTGAATTTTTTAAAACAAATTATAGGTTATAATCTTTTTGAAAATATATGTAGAAATAAAACATCCTGGATTCCACATTTTTATTGACTAGAAAGGGAGAATCCACAACACCTCCTGTCAACAAAAAAATTTAAAAAAAATTTAAAAAAAAATTAACAATATATATCCCTTATATATATATATATTATTTTTTTAATTATGACCATTAATATTTTAGAGTGAAAATTTTGTGTTTTTTTCAACACATTTTGTTTCAAGTAAATTAGCTTTTACTTATTATATTTTTCATTTTGTTTATTTTCAATTATGTTTTATATTTTGCATAAATTTATCATATATACTTTATATTCTATGTATATTTTATAAGTTATATACTTTCAAAGTCACCTATATTAGTAAGTTTGTATTGTACAACCACTAGATGTTTAATTTTCAGGCATGTTTGACAGGATGGTGGACTTGGGAAATATGATGTTCAACAACATGTGGAGCTTCATAAAGAGATTCAAAATGTATTCAGTTCAACATGAATTTTTGGAATTTATAGAAATATTTCAGTTGATGCAAGTGGTGTGGGTAAAAAGATAGTTTTTTTAGACACCACTCATCTTCAATTTATGAGTAACAATGACACATTTTCTTTTTAAGACATTGTTATAAGGGGTTAGGTAAATATGGTCATCAATTGGGGTTTTTCTCAAGTTCCTCAACAAAGTAGTCTAGGAAAATATTTTTCCAAACGGCCTAAGAATGTATCTAAAAGTTTATATTCTATGGCCTCAACGAACTAGTTCACTATAGAGATAAAAATGACCATGGATAGGATCCTTGGGATTATTAATCAAAGAAATTCATAGATGAGTGGGAAACTACAACCAATGATGATAATGATGACGATTTTTATTAAGATTATGTTAATGACCAAACTTTACGTGATCTAAATTTTTATTATTTGGATGAGGGATTGAATCATTTTGTGACCCAACCTTCTCTTTTTTATTGTATGTTTTATTATTACATAATATTTAATAAATCTCCAAGAGCATTACATTCTGACTAGACCATTTTATTATATTTTTAAACCATTGTAATTTTATTTATAAACATGTGTTACATTCCTTTATTTTTCAATTATTTACTATATATATTAATTTATTTTTATTTTCAACAACTTTTTAGATGTATTCTATATGTTTGATGTTTTATTTAGATTTTTTTAATAGTTTATATTTTATAATATTTTAATGTTACATACATAAAATTTAGTAAGTTTTCTAATATTTCAAGTATTATAATTTGAAAGAATATAAAATAAAAATTGTTACTAAAATATAAATAAAAATTGAAACAATTCCTAAACATGCAAAAATGGTTGATAGTATAAATAATTTTATCATTTTTATAGAAAGAAAATCATATAGAGGAAGAAATAAATTATTGTTTCAAATCCTTTAATTAAACATAAAACATATACTATAATTAGTATAATCACTCTTTATAGTGATTTCATATCCCACATGATGGTATGAGAATGAGATGCCTGTATGGAGAACGTTGACCTCCGTGTGGAGTTTGAGTATGATGACTCGGATAGGGCTATTCCTTGGGTACTGGAACCTCTATAAAAAAAATACTTTTCATGTTTCTCAATGGGATGAGATGCCAACTATATGTCATCCTACGCACTCGATAATTATCCCACTATGTGAGTAGAAGGATATACTATCATTGCCTTGTGTATCCATATAGCCTATGAATGCTCGAGCATGAATGGTGGAGGCCTGGGAAATAACCCTAATAGAATCTTAGGTGAGTTGTAGCTAGAGAAAATTGTTGATATCCAGACAACACGAATGGATCCAATTACTCTTTTTTCACATCATAAATTGTATGAGGTTGGACTATTAGAGGGGAAACCCTTACAAATGGAACATGTGAGGCCTCTCGTGTAACAAGATGCAGTATACATCATCATCATCGTAGCTCCTCAACATTAATTATTGTGGGAAGGGGTTATTTAATATGATCCTCCACTACCTGGATTGTAACATCATATCCCTATGGTGGATGATTGAAGATACTATCATGAAAATCACGAAATATTGGAATCTCCCCCTGCGTTGCAGTATTGATCACATCCAGTCTAGAAACCTCCCCCCCCCTCTAGATCAGACATAAATATAATTTGATGTAGATGAGTATACTATAAATTTATTCAAGATGAATTCGAAAATACTATAATAAAAAACTAATCGAAATTTATTGACTTAACAGATCTTGAATCCCTCTTCCATGTGGAGTAATATAGAATCAAGATTTCAGTCTATACAATGGCTCATACTAAAGACGCTCTAATAAATGAAATCACATCATATGTATGCCATCAATATGAAAAAATTATAATATATACCAAAGGCCGAGATACTCAGAATGTCATCGGATTTAGTCAGCATCCTAAATTCCTATCATTGGCATACAATTAAGAGTTGGTGGTTTTCTAGGTCAAAATGGGGTACGCTGAACACAACCAAACTAGTGATTGACTCTATCAGAATGATGCCACTTAAAATTTTGAATGTTGATGGGAGGAACTTAAACCATCACATCCTAATTTCCAACAGTTTTGTATATAGGAAACTGGTTTAATAAAACCTAGTTTGGAATCCATGTTATCTGAAATGACATTTGATATTTTTCAAAATTTTTTTTATCAAAAACACAAATGAAGATATTATGAAATTTTTTAATCAATGAAATATTTTATACACTTTTTTCAGTGGGTAGAAGACTATGCATCATGGGATAGTATGCACCCAAATTGATTCATAGATCACAGATGAAGTGGTGTTCTTGAATCCATCTATAAAATACAAATTTGAATGTGATAAATAATAAGAATAGAAATTCAATAACTCTTTCTAGCTATAAAGGCCAATTGTGATGAGTGGTCATAGAAATGTCCACATGGAGCATCACAAAACACGTATATATGACGACCTGGAAAAAAAATAATAGCGGAGAGGGGAGAAATGATCTCCCATGCCCACATTTGACGGAGGATAAAACATTTCCTGATATTAGTTTGATGAGAGTATCATGTTGTGCATAAGGCTCTATATTTGAATGCTAAGAATGAAGATTTCCAATAGTATCATCCGAATTGATCGAAATACTACATTAGGCCTAGATACATCATGAGTACATGCATAACCACGTGATTAATGCAAAATGTACCTCTAATGATATATACTATATATGAATAGGCACAACACATGATAGTATTTTCGTCATTGTCATCAGGTAATTGTACAATTTGTATCTCCATCCACATTATATATATCTAAAATCCATCAGTAGTATAATCATTTTCCAAAATGTTAATCCCTATAAATATATATACATGATCAACTAGTCTCAATGGGTTAGTCCTATAACTGCAACCCCTTGGAAAAGAAGACCGAGTAGGATTACCAAATCCTCAAGTGTGACGGTCATATCTCCCTCGGGAAATTAGAACGTGTGTTTCTAGGGTCTCCATCTCTTAGCATGGGAAACATGTAGCTAATTATCCAAAAATGTAAAATATAACATCATCATGCCATAAAATCCAACATATAGTTGGTACAATATAATAGAGGATGGAGCCACATAGTGATGATAATGGAGTACTCAACACGTCATGTTCTATTAAACCACATGACCAGCTATCATGTCATGTGAAACATGCCTATACAACTCAGTCAGTAGCGTAGTATCCTTCATTTTATGTAAAAAATGAAATAATTGTTTAGTGTAAATTATAAATATAAGTTTATGGTTATATGAATGTTATGACTAGTATAATGTAAGATATGGTATGCATATTTCTTTTTTTATGAAGTATTTCATACCAAAAAAGGGCATGTATTCAGGTTTCACAATGAATATTTATAATATCATTTTACATATGTTTTTACATAAGAATGGGTGTTTTCTATGATATGGTTTTGTAAATTTTTATATCTAAACATTTTATCTTATTTATCTAAATTTTTATTAGAATAAAATTTAGATAATGTTTTCGAAAGTGAGGTAAATATAATAGGAAAAAAATAAAATCAATTTATTTATCCATGAAAAAAATGAAATTTTGATCATATAAAGTGAAATGAATAAGAACAAACATGTTATAAAAAACATGAATTCATTAAAATCGATAATAATGACATTATAACTTTTCAACATAATGTATTTTGGATGAGAAGAGTCTAACTTAAAATGTGAAGTAAAATAAAACATATTTTCAAGTGGAAGCTTAATAAAAACATCCCTCATTGATGTAACCTATTTATGTTTGGTATCTTTATATGGCGGTCTTTGAGAATTGATAAATATAAAAACCCCATAGTAGGCATCCATGGTGCAACATAACAATTAAAGATGGTGTTATTCCAATAAACTAGATAAACATATCCTTACCATGATATGTTTATAGAGGCACATACTGTGATGTTCTATGAACATGGAAACCATAATTCCTAGAAGTTTCCATATTATAATTGTCTCACTTCTAGTAATACCACAACTTTATGACCACTGCTATTTTCATTGGGGTTCAAACACTCTTGAACTTCAAATCGAGTTTCTTATCAGGGAAAAAGTTGCACTCGATAAGTAAAATCTTCTTCAATGTTCTTTTCAATATCACATTGAAAGTGTATTACGTAACTTAGTCCATGATGAATACCTTACAAGGATCTATTTTTCTATCAATGAATTACTTCACACAACAATAAAATGTATCCTGAACTTGGAAATTTATATTAAACATGTAAACCCCTTGAATACACCATTTATCCACTTCCCAAGGTTTATAGTCATGTGTCCATACCTCTTCCCCCATCATATTCTAATCTCCATTTATCTTTTTGAATCAACACATTTAATCATACACTTCTTGATTATGATTTTTTATTTTTTATTGAAATTTTGATCAAAACATCATTGATCTGGATAATATTATACCTTGAAGTGATCATTTTTCACATATATTAATTTTTTCTTTAAATAGAAATAGTAAAATACAATTAAGACATTTAATAAAAATCCTCATGATTTAATTATTAATAGGTTCATTATGGAATTTTTTTAATGTTTCTAGCAATGCTTCTGATTTAGTACCAATGATGTTAATTTGGGTGTCTTCATGTATCAAGATCCAAATTGATTGCCTCATTGATAACTTGATGCCAATCAAATATCAAACAAACACTCTGAATGTAGGGGAAATGGTTGTCGATACATGCCAAAAATAAACTCCATGATTCATAGTTTTCCTTCATTAAAATGGTGATTACAGGAAGAATTTGTGAATGGTTTCCATCTTTGGTTTCAACAATCAACTACACACCCTTGTATTTTCTAAATAGAAAAGTTCTATCAATATGTATAAAATATTTGATGAATCAAAATGAGAAAATAGTGTCTAGGAATTCCATGAACAACCAATGAAATTAAAAATGAGATGAATCATGTAAGTCATCATGAGATACACGTTTGATCATATGATTATGGAAGACAACGTGGTCATTAGGTCTTATTATGGCATGAAATTGTGGAAACAACTGATACATGTCCTCCCAATCACTATATACCCTCACAACTTCTTTTTATTTCACTATCCAGGACTTATTATAAGAAATATTATTATTATTTTATTGTATCCTCACATTCTAAAGGGCTATAAGAACATATTGTTAGGTATTAATCATCTTGATTATAATAGGTGTCAAGAATCCAGCATCTAATGAAGTATAATTTTGGGTCAGGTTTTGATAAATGAAAGTATGAGTTGCCTCAATCTTTGAAATTGTCCAACCTCCAAATGCAATGTTTTGAATCTCCCTTAAGAGGAATATAAAATCATCCTAATATTTAACACACCGTATGATGTATTTTGTAGGGATAGACAGTAGAACTAAATATCTATGTTCCCTATCAATATAAAATCGTTTCAGTATGTTTTTGTCTGCATCTTTACTAGGAAAATCCCTTCTAACATATAATGTTTTGTCTAGCACACTATACTCATTCACTGAAACTCAAGGAAATTTAGTTTTTATTATGATAACATTGTAGTCTAATTCAGAAAAACATTTCATTACTTAAAACTAAGATGAAAATTGTGGTGGATGATTTATTGTGGGCTAAGGATACTATAAAACTACTAGATTTATAGAAAATTCCCTCCAAATCTCTGATACTCCCTCCCCATTATCACTATTGTATCTGTCTATTCAATAATTATAAACTTCCTCATCAGATATAAAATTTATATGTATACATAGGAGATAAGATATGTTTTCCTCTTCCATATAACAGGGAAAACCCTCAGTCTATTTATAGAATTTCTTCAAACACTCGTTTAATTCTATATCTCTGTATAATTAGACATAATTGTCATCCCCTAAAAACCTCCACATACAACTACATTATGACGCCATATGGCCATTGTAAAAATGAATTCATTGCTTAGACCATATTCTCATCAGTATTCAATAGAAATGATAGATTCCATAGTGTATATGGGAATTAAAAATGTCTATAGAAAATAGAATTGATTCCTTTATTAGTTCACATATTTAAACAACTATAGATTCTTTCTGAATGTTTAGTTCATGTTACAGAATAATCTATCCTAAACATTAATATTGGTTGTTTACTATAAGAACCTCCTTGATTGGTTTCAATAACATCCTTCTCACAGTAGACACTGGAAAACATGATTCTCTACATGAAGAAGGTTTTTTGACCAATAATATGATAGTGTAAATACTAATGATAGTAAGGTTTAGCCATAGATTCTTTATTATAATGAAATTTTAGAATATATTTTTATATTCTAACAGATGACACTAATGTTTTGTAGTAAAAATTTTAATCCTCCTAAAGGTCTGTTCAATATTTTATAAAGAAAATATGAATCATTTAATGCATATCCCCTTGGACTATCAAATCAGGTGTGAAGAAAGGCACGTTGTTGTGCTCCAGTTCTCGATCGAGTCTGGGCCAATTCAGTATTTTCAGGTTGTACTCCTATGTTCATCTATGCCATATGAGAATCAACATATAGTATCCAAATAGGGATTTTATAGATTATATAACGACATAATCTTTTTAATAATAAATGTTTATAATGTTTTCTCATGTCATAAAATTTGATACTACTATTTTATAGTATAATTTTTAACTTTCCTAAAATTATGTTAGAGGTTTATAAAGAGAATTTGATTAATCTAATACATATCCATCAATATTAAAACAGTAGGTGTTCAATATTTAATGAGCCATATAAATCCTAGGAGTAACAAACCATGTGTTCAATTAAGCCTCCTTGTCATCATGTTTGTTTTTTTTCATCCTATATTTATTATATTCAAATAAAAATTTCGCCAATATATATTGCTTATTTGATCAATAGTAAATCATTATTTAATCATTAGATAATAATTCTTACGCATTAATGAAAGAGACATTAAAAATTAGTTAATAATTATTTTCTCATTCTTTAATAATTAGTTAATCATTATTTAACCATTGGTTAATCACTTGTTAATTATTATTTAATCACTGGTTAACCATTAGTTAATCGTTATTTTATCATTACTCAATCATTACTTAATCATTAGTTAATCCTTCTGTAAAATCTCTTTAATAATTCTTTAATTACAATTTAATCAATACATAATAATTACATAATTAATCATTAACCATTATTTAATCAATACATAATCATTAGTTAATCAATCATGAATCATTTTTTAATTAATCTTTAATCATTAGTTAATCATTAATTTATCATTGGGTAATGATTAGTTGATCATTCATTAATCATTACTCAATCATTAGTTTATCATTCTGTAATTATTCTTTAATCATTACTTAATAATTCATTAATCACTACTTAGTCATTAATAAAGAAATCTTTAACCATTAGTTAATCATTAGTTAATCATCATTTAATCATTAATTAATCAATCATGAATTACTAGTTTATCAATATTTAATCACTCGTTAATCACTCTTTAATAAGTAGTTAATCATTATTTAATTATTATTTAATCATTACTTAACCATTCATTAATAATTACTTAATAATCATTTAATCATTCTTTAAGTATTATTTAATCATTACATAATAATTACTTAATCATTACATAATCCTTAGTTAATTAATCATTAATAATTAGATAATAATTAGTTAATAAGTCATTAATCATTAGTTAATCAATATTAAATTTTTACATATTAATTAATTTATCATTATTTAATAATTCATTAATACTTTTTTATTAGTTACTTAATAATTAATTAATCAATCATTAATCATTTTTTAATCATTACTGAATCATTAGTTAATCATTAGCTAATCATAATTTAATAATTATATAATCTTTAGTTAATTATTATTTTATAATTAGGTAATAATTACTTAATCATTTTATCATTAGTTAGTCATTCTATATTTATTTTTAGTCATTATTAAATAATTAGTTAACCATTTGTTAATATTTATGTAATCATTCTTTAATAATTAGTTAATCTTTCTTTATTCACTATCCAGTAAATATAAATACATTACTTAATCCTTAATTAATTATGTCGTAATCATTATTTAAGAATATATTATTCATTAGTAAATTTTTATTATCTAATAAATTTATATAATCATTATTTATTTCTACGTTATTCATTAGTTAATATATACTTATTCAATTTTAATAATAACTATTATTTATAAAGAATATATAACAAACTAATCTACCAAATAAATAACTTATTTAGCACTATCTAAAACCTATAAATTAATTAAATAAAGAAATGTAAAATAAATATGAAATAATACCTCTATATGATGCTCCACAAAAAACCGGTACTCCTTTTAGGCCCCGCAAACCACAACCGATAGGGGATGCTTATTGGAGAAAGAGAGAGATATATTTATATTTAGAGATAATTATGGATTTTAAAATGAGGAAGGGTGAGGGGGTCTATTGTATAGGGAAATTAGGGAAAGGTGAAAACCCATGTTGCATTTTTCCTTTATGTTAGGATAAAGGCATTCGTGCCTATGCCACCTTTCTATTTACATTAGGTGAAAGGCGGCTGCACCCATACTGTCTTTTCCATTCCATTGATCCACATTGATGAGAAGTGAAGGGAACACCCCAACTGCATTTTAATTAATAAATAAGGTTGTTGGTCCCCTACAACCTTTCCGCTGTAGACATAAATAAATTTATAACCTATTCATATTTGAATATTTTTTACTATTGGGAAGACAGTCCAAATATTCGTGTCAAAAATTACCCACTAGCCACTGCATGAGTCCGTTATTTCATTCCATGTTAAACCACTTAATTATGATGGGTGTATTAATGATGGGGTTCAAGGGGGGCGAGTGAGTGGCCTTCGATCCAAGCCTTGAACACTAAGATAAACCCACCATTTTATAGCATGTACGCAGTGAGCGAAGAAGTTATCAGTGCCCGCCTGAAGGTTCTCAGGGTTCTCACATGGCTTATTAATTTTTATAAACCTTTGTTAGGAGGTAGAGACATTGTTATTTGGGAATCCATGTTTAATTAAAGATGATAAATACACTAGTGTGAACCCATTGAAAATTTTAAATTATTTAAAATATACATCTTTTTGGAATAAATAACGGACACAAAATTATTAAAAAAATTAATTTTTTTAATCACTTTATTCGTTAAAAAGATTTTTACAAATACTTTTTTATATTTTAAGAAATTAAAAATATTTTCAACTTTCTTAATTAATCTTTTCCTTTCAACGTGTTAATATAATTTTCATATTCAATTAATTATTATTATTTTAAATAATAACATTAATAAAATATTAAAATAAATAAATTATTTAATTTACCTTATTTTTTAAAATTTTTAAATATTAAAGAAATTTTATTTTTTCATTAAAATATATTCATTTGAAAATAAGTTGAATAAAAAATGTAAAATACCTAATGTAAATATATATAATAAATAATTAATTAATAAAATTTAAATACCTTGAATAAGTAAAATTAATTAGCTGATTAAAATTTTAAACTGTTTAATTTCGTTATATTTTAAAATACATTCAGTTGTTTAGGTTAATGTTATCTTATTTAAAAATAAATTTCTAGAGTATTTATAATTTAAATACACTAGATATACATTTTTAGAATAAATTGATGTTTTTGTTTTTTGAAAATAAATATGTAGTGTTATTGATTTCGAATATATATTTTTGTTTATTTGAAAATATTCTCTACTAATCTTGTATTTCTCTAGTTCCTTGGTCACATTTCTTTCTTTTTTAATATATTTTTATCAATTTTTTATAAAATTTAATATATAAGAAAATATACATTTTATTGTCTGTGTTTTTCCAAATAATATAGTCAAAATATTTCTTTTTTTTAAGAATTACCATATTAAATTAAATTAAATTGCATATTCAAAATATCATTATAAACCTAAAATATAAATAAATATAAATATATATATATTAAATCATAATGATATTATCTCTCATCATTGTAAAGTATCTTGTCAAATCATTTCACTATTAATAATGACTCCATTCATTTAAGATTTGTTTTTTCATTAATAATAAATTATTTCATCAAAATAAAAAACTATTTTTCTGCAATTTCTCAAATTTATTTAATATTTTGATAATTATGATCTTTTAAAATAATCTTTACCCATTTATTAATCTTCTTTTATTAACTAAAATTGTTATATATCAAAATAATTATTTAAATTATTTTAAAAAGTATTAATAATTATAAAATCGTAAAATGAAATTGTATTTCAAAAATAAATGTATTTAATTACTATTAATTGATTAATAATAACTAATATAATTATATTTCTATTTAGAATTTATTTAAAAATCCTATTTGTAATTAAATTAAAATAAAAGAAACATAAATATATTTATAGAAGGATTAGATAAATATTTCCAAATAATATTAATTTTTTGGGGAAAACATTATATAATATCTTGAACATCAATGATATAAGAACTATTTATTTAAATAGATATATTAAATTAGAAGTTAAACTAATTATATTTAATTATGATCATTGTGTAATCAAGAAAATTTATTTAACTGTTATTATTATTATTATTAACCACATCAAATGACTAAAAATATTTATTTCCCATTGTCAATAATTGTAATGGATGATCAATATTTTTTAATCTTTTCATAATTATATTTATAAATTAATTTCAATAAAAATTGTCATAATCATATTTATATTTATTTTTTTATAAACTCACCATTTAAGGATAATTTATTTTGAACTATCACCTAATATATTTAATGTCATCAATGATAATTCATGTCTAGAGAGACTGTAGATTATATTTCCATGCATTTATTTGAATAAATGTTGGATAAAATATTAGGTTTAATGGATATAAAATCCAAAAATTTACTATTAACCTATTATTTATTTCTCCCAAATATGGTAATGATGTCTGATGTTTGTTATCATATCCAAATATATATAATAATATATTTTTATTTAATTTTTTTAAAATATAATATTATTATATTATTTTAAAAAATATAAATGTTTCAATTTAAAAATTATTTTTTAAAAAAAGAAGGACTGGAGTTTGACATGTCAATATGCACCAAGATCATAAGATTTCACCATAATTTAATGGAATAGAAATGGAAAAGATTTAAAATTTATTTCCCATAAAAAACTGGAAAAAACTAGAATTTCAAAACAAGCATAAATCTGTGCGAGAAAACATACTTGGTTACAGTCAAGCCCATGGTGTTGTGGACATAATTTTGTTTTTAAATTCCATTTTGGGTGTCTCAAAAATATCAATTTTTCCACTTTAATATATATCTCATTACTAATTCCATTAATGTGAACACATTTATTTTTTTTTCCTTTAGATATTTTTAATTCCAATTAACAAAATAATATATGAAAGAGGTGAAAAAACATATTAAATATCACATGTGTCAGGACCGAAACATAATTTATATATCAAATTTTAATCATCAATAACCACATAATCATTAAATTTCTTCTTTTATTTGTATTTAAATATTTATATACCACTATATATTCATGTTTAAGAAGTTATGAATTTTATCATTGAAATTTGAAAGCACTGATAATGGTTTAGTTATATCAGTAGTAATTTAAATTAATAATAATGATTAAATTTTATTATCACAAAAAAATAAATTAATAAAGGTTATGTTTATTTGTTTTTTTAAGATTGATAAAAGTATGTACATTAAATTTGTGTCGTTGAGAAAGGATGGATTTTAGGATCTATTAAAAATCATCACTAGAAATGTATTTAGAATATTTTGATTTATACATATTTATATATTGTTCTAATGTGACTAGTCACTAGAGGACTCAAGAAAAGTGAATATCCACTAATTGGGAAATTATTTTGCAATATTTATTTTGGGTATCAATAAGTGAATCAGGTCATTGAAGACACATCCCAGTACATGATAATTGAAAAAAAACATAGAGTGAGTCTATATTTATTCAAGTTCATTTTTTTTGTAAAAAAATATGGTTTTCATATGGTTAGGAGAAAAACAAGTCTATTGATGTGAATAATCAATATTCTGATCATTAAAATGATTTTAAAATGGGTTTCTCTAATGATATCAAGAGGATAAATGCTTCTCCCCAAATCAGGTCTCTATTAAGGGACTTAATAACATCGATGAACCTATTGAAGGAAAGGGGATATATCCTGTCTCTACTTGAAACTCATTCTATTTGATTGATATATATTCTGAAATATAATGAATGATTTTAGCACTTACAAATTATGTCACCTCCATGTCTGAAGTGGTATATTATAATATGGATGATGTTTCCATTGAGGTAGACTCAAATTCCGATGGAAATATGTGAAAAAAGTCAACAATGAGGGAAATTTGATTACCTCAAGGACCATAGAGGGGGGTATCATGTGGCCAACCATAACAAGACTCTTTGGACTTAGGGAGAGTATTAGGAGTATTACCTTTATTTAGTTTAGTTTAATCCATGTTGGGATATACGAGGATCATGAAAAAATTGAGGTTACTGATGTATTTGGGTGTTTGTTTCTCTATATTTGTTTTGGTATATTTGTGGATTTGTTCTATTACCACCAGCTGAGATATGAAATTTGTTCATAATCCACTAGACATAAATTTTCCACAACTCATATAATAGTTTCATTATTATACACATCGAAATCATCCTTAGTTGTGTGGTTCTTGAGTTATGCATTGAATTTTGTTATTTTATTAGGAACTAAGTCTATGTGGACTTCTTAAAATCTGATAGACAAGAAAATGTTTCACAATGATCCTCTATAATATTATTAGTAATTGCTTTGCAATTTTCGGATGTAATAGAGGTGAGAATCATTGACTAAAATATGGTGAAATAATCTATTACCAAGAATTTATATGTTAGTATAAGATATACTGGACTTATCTTGGATCAATATTTTATGGTCTTTTATCTTGAATTCTGGACATAGTGTTGTATTCTTTTCTTACTCTTAGGATTAAGGGTACAATTTTTTTTGGCCCCATCTTTTCCAGTTTTTTTTATTTAATAAAGGGTCTTTGACCCCATCCCATATATATATATATATATTTATTTGTTAATACTTATTCCAAATATTCATTTTTTTTAAAATAACCCGCAGAATATATTTAAAAACATTAATTTTCTTTAATGAAGTTATTTATTTAAATATTTTTTAAAAAATACTTGTCAATCATTTAAAATTTCAAATTATTATAATATTTTCAAGTTATTCTAAAATTTGAAATTTTTTTATAAAATTTAACTATTAAATTATTTTTATTTTTTTAATATTGATTGAATAAAATATTTAAATTAAGTAATTATTTAATTACTTTTATTTTTTAAAATACTCATAGAAATTATTTTTGTCGCACAAATATATTTATTATAAAATAATTTGAAAAATTTTAAAATAACTAAATTGAATATTTAATATAAATAATCTATTAATAAAATTTAAATACATTGAATAATTAAAACTAATTAGTTGATTAAAAATTTTAAATATTTATTGTCATTTTATTTTAAAATACCTTTAATATTTTAGGTTAATATTATTTATATTTATTTAAACAAAATGTAGCATAGTATATAAAATTTAAATAACTTGGATATTAAATTTTTTAAAAATAATTTAATGTATTTGAGTTAAAAAAATTAATTTTTTTTGTAATTTTAACATATTTATTTTTTTTTCAAATATTTTCGACACATATTGTGTTTCCATGTACCTCCGTCACATTTCATTCATGTTTAATTTATTTATTTCATTTTTTTGGAAAATTCAATATTTAATATAATATTCATTTTTGGCATCCATTTTTTCCAAATATTATCGTCAATCTATTTCATTTTTCAAAATAATTTATGTATTAAATTAAATGAAATTATTTATTAAGAATTGATTTATATACCTAAAATTTGGATACACAGTAAATAAAAAAGACATTATTTCTCTTCATTGAAATGTATCTATTCAAAATATTTGACTATTATTAACTTTTCAATTCATTTATGATTTTGTAAATTAATATTAAATTATTAAATAAAAATAAAAAATTGGCAATTTAGCACTTTTCATTAATATTTAGAAAACTATAATTTTAAAAAATATATTCCCCAATTTTAAATTTTATTTATTAACCCAATCATAGTATATATCGAAATAAGTATTAAAAAACTATTCAAAACTATTTATAATTTTAATATTCTAAAATTATTTGG